>OX465303.1:1891517-1936517 GCA_949987585.1 Pipistrellus pygmaeus | reverse complement strand
CCTGGTCAGGTGAGCTCCGAGGACAGCCCATTCACTCGGAGAGGGAGCGGTGGCTGCAGGGAGCTGGGGAGGAGAAACGAGTTTCTGATCAACAGGCATGAACAGTTCCGTTCAGCAAGATGAGTCAGCCCTCGGGACCCATCCGCAACATCGTATCTATAATCAGCAACACTGTATCCACCATCAGCGACATTGTATCCATCATCAGTGAGGCTGTGTAGTGCAGACAAAGGATTTGCTTCAGGTGAGGGACCCGGAGGACAGAGCACCGCTCAGTGTCCAGAGACGGATGGCCAGAACCTGCTGTCCCCTCCAGAGAACTGATGACCATTTCGATGGTCCTTGGAGCCCCATGAGGCCAGGTGTTGATAAGAGGGTGCATCTGTCCGGGCCAGAGCCAGTCTGGACCGGAGGGTGCAGTGCTCAGAGCGACCACAGCGTGTCCCCACAGCGCTGTCCACGGCCACGCACAGCAGTGTGTGCTCCGGCGAGATGACAGGGCCTGGGGGCTGTCCCACCCAGCTCACACCGCCCCCAGCCCAGAGCAAGCCCCCAGGCCCACTTTCTTTTCCCTTTTAGTGGAACGAACTTTTAAAAAAAATGTATATTTAAATTGATTTCAGAGAACAAGCGAGAGGGAGAGAGAGGGAGAGAAACATCCATGAAGAGAGAGAATCATGGACCGGCTGCCTCCTGCACGCCCCCACTGGGGATGGAGCCACAGCCCAGCCTGTGCCCTGCCCGGAACCGAATGTGCCGCCTGGTTCACAGGTCGGTGCTCGGCCACGGAGCCCGCCCGCCGGGCCAGGGTGCAGGTTTCCGCCTGTGTCCTGGCCCAGCGTCTCCCGGGCAGGCGTGTGGAAGGCACACCGAGGAGCTGCCGCGTCACAGCCGCCTCCTCTGGGACACGCAGACGCCGGAGCCCGAGTCAGTCCCACAGACAGGCCCCGAGCCACAGCGGCTCTGCTGTGACTGTCCCACAGACAGGCCCCGAGCCGAGGCGGCTCTGCCGTGACTGTCCCACAGACGGGCCCCGAGGTGACTGTCCCACAGACGGGCCCCGAGGTGACTGTCCCACAGACCCGCCCCGAGGTGACTGTCCCGCAGACGGACCCCGAGCCACAGCGGCTCTGCCGTGACTGTCCCACAGACAGACCCCGAGCCACAGCGGCTCTGCCGTGACTGTCCCACAGACGGGCCCCGAGGTGACTGTCCCACAGACCCGCCCCGAGGTGACTGTCCCACAGACCCGCCCCGAGGTGACTGTCCCGCAGACGGACCCCGAGCCACAGCGGCTCTGCCGTGACTGTCCCACAGACAGACCCCGAGCCACAGCGGCTCTGCCGTGACTGTCCCACAGACGGGCCCCGAGGTGACTGTCCCACAGACGGGCCCCGAGGTGACTGTCCCGCAGACGGGCCCCGAGGTGACTGTCCCGCAGACGGGCCCCGAGGTGACTGTCCCGCAGACGGGCCCCGAGGTGACTGTCCCGCAGACGGGCCCCGAGGTGACTGTCCCGCAGACGGGCCCCGAGGTGACTGTCCCGCAGACGGACCCCGAGCCGCGGCGGCTCTGCGGTGACTGAGCAGAGGACTCCGGGGCCCCACGCGGCCCCAGCACCGGAAGAAGCTGAGGGAGACAGTGAAGCCGGAGGGAAACTGGGGAAACAGGTGGACGTGTCCCCACACGGGGTGTTTCTGTGAACCTGGGCCTGACAGAAGGCCCACACTGGACACTCACTGCCTCCCGAAGGGAAGGACCAGGGGGGGAACGTGGCTTCGGAAAATCCCGGGGAAGCAAGAGGGAGGAGGCTTTGGCCGAGGCCACGCCGTTTTCACAGCTCCCTCTGCCCCCCCCGCCCCCCTCCAATCCCCCCCAGGAAGGCCCCGCTCTGCCTCCCCCCTACACCCCCCCGCCAGGAAGGCCCGCTCTGGGCCTGCCCCAGGGCACACACCTCAGCTGGCACAGACGAGAGACCTGCTGACCGCTGGGCCCCTGTAGGCAGACGAGGCCAGCACCACCTCCTGACAGAGAAAGGCTTCTTACTCCTCCTGAGCCGCGAGAAGCGAAGCCGCGGAGACGTGCCAGCTGGAGCGGCTCTGCAGGCCTCGGTCCTCGGGCCTCGCTGGCCAGGCCGGCCGGGCAGCCTCCGTGCACAGGCCGTGAGCACTCCGGCCCCCGCGGGGAGGGCCTCCCGGGCCCCACCAGGAGCGGGCGGCCAGGGCGCGGCCCACTGCGTGGCCAGCCCCGCGGTCCCTCAGCCCGGACAGACGGACGGACGCGGACAGACAGCACCACGTGCCAGCGGCTGGGAGGACGGAGCGTGGCCTGGCCGGGGGCTCCCTCACCGCGGCTCCCGGGAGCCGGCGTCTGTGCGGGAAGCGGCAGCGGCAGCTGGACAAGGTCAAAGCCAGGGGCCCCTGGGCCTGCACCTGAAGTGAGCGGGTTCGTCTGGCCCCCTCCCCCCAGCCTCTGGCACATCTTCCTGCCGGTCCCCCCGCTGCCCCCCAGCCCCCAGCCCCCCCCTCCCCCCGCTGCCCCCCAGCCCCCAGCCCTCCCCCTCCCCCCGCTGCCCCCCAGCCCCCAGCCCTCCCCCTCCCCCCACTGCCCCTCAGCCCCCGCCTCACCCCCAACCACCCCCAGGAGCAGCTCGGGGCTCCCTCCTTCCTGCCGACACCCACTCCTGGGGAGGGGCTGGCACCGCGTTCCCGTGTTCACACGCACTGGGCCGGGCGTCCCCGTGTTCACACGCACGGGGGCGGGCGTCCCCGTGTTCACACGCACGGGGGCGGGCGTCCCCGTGTTCACACGCACGGGGGCGGGCGTCCCCGTGTTCACACGCACGGGGGCGGGCGTCCCCGTGTTCACACGCACGGGGGCGGGCGTCCCCGTGTTCACACGCACGGGGGCGGGCGTCCCCGTGTTCACACGCACGGGGGCGGGCGTCCCCGTGTTCACACGCACGGGGGCGGGCGTCCCCGTGTTCACACGCACTGGGGCGGGCGTCCCCGTGTTCACACGCACGGGGGCGGGCGTCCCCGTGTTCACACGCACGGGGGCGGGCGTTCCCGTGTTCACACGCACAGGGGCGGGTGTCTCCGTGTTCACACGTACAGGGGTGGGGCCCGTCAGAGGAGGCAGGAGGCGTGGTGACAGGATCAGGTGGCTCCGGAAGGGGACACGGGCCGGCTCCGCCGTCGCTGCCTGGGGGCACCGGCCCTGTGTCTCGGCCTCGGTTCCTCTGTCAGGAGGGACGTGACTCCGGTGGCACACGTTCCCGTCACGGGCACCAGCCACGCAGCCTGGCAGGGCCCCGCCCACAGCCCCGAGAGGCCCTGGGTGTTTACGGAGAGGAGGCCGCGTCCCCAGCCGCTCCCTCCACCCCAGGCGACCCCCCCCCCCAAACGGCCCCCAGAGACGCCTCCTGCGGGCTCTCTTTCAGACGCCTCCTCCTGCAAACACAGCCCTTCCTCCGCAGCCTGAACTCCGCCCTCCCGCTGTGCAGACGCCGGCAGCCAGCACGCACCCGTGAACCCCGCACCGCCGTCCAGCAAGCCCAGCCGCCGCTGCTCCTGCTTTTTAAACCTGGTTCCTCCGCGGCACAGACGGCTGCCGTCTGATCTGACAGCCAGTGGTCCCCGTGTGCACCAACAACGGCCCGGCTCTAACCACGATCCCCCTCGTGTGGGTCCGCCGTCTCTCCTCCCGCCTCAGGCCCAGCCTCCGGGCCATGGCCGCCTGGACCCTGTCCGCTCCTGCTCTCTCGCCTTCACGCCTCTGCCCACACAGGCTCCTTTCTGATCGCAAACCCCTCCCCTCCCCCCTGCCCTCCCCCGGCCAGTTCTCACGGCCGCGATGTTCTCCGCTTAATTTTTTATTGAGATATAAGTGGGTAAAGCTCAGAGGTACAGCGGAGAGATTATGGACAACAGACTGTACTATGAAGTTCAAGGTGGCTGAGACACACCTTTTTAAAAAATATGTTTTTATTGATTTCAGAGAGGAAGGAAGAGGAAGGGAGAGAGGAACATCAGTGATGAGAGGGAATCACTGATCGGCTGTCTCCTGCACGCCCCACACTGGGGATGGAGCCTCCAACACAGGCCTGTGCCCTGACGGGGATTTGAACCCTGACTTCCTGGTTCACAGGTCGAACCTCAACCCCTGAGCCTCACCAGCTGAGTGACACTGCATCTTAGGTGTTTTCACCGCAAAATAACAGCCATGCGATGTGATAGAGCACATGTGTCAAACACAAGGCCCGCGGGCCAAATCCAGCCCGCCAGGCCTTGCAATGTGGCCCGCACCGCACTGTCATCACTGCACTCTGCTGTCAGTTTATGACATTGTCAGTTTATGACTGTTCAGTAAACCATTCGGCCCGCGATTTAGGCTGGATTTTAGATTTTGGCCCCTTCTCTGATTGAGTTCGACACCCCTATGATAGAGGGTCAGCTAACACACGTGATGGAGGAGTCAGCTAACACACGTGATGGAGGAGTCAGCTAACATACGTGATGGAGGAGTCAGCTAACACATGTGATGGAGGGTCAGCTAACACATGTGATGGAGGAGTCAGCTAACACACGTGATAGAGGGTCAGCTCACACACGTGATAAAGGAGTCAGCTAACACACGACAGAGGAATCAGCTAACACACGTGATAGAAAGCTAACACACGTGATGGAGGTGTCAGCTAACACATGTGATGGAGGAGTCAGCTAACACACGTGATAGAGGGTCAGCTAACACACGTGATGGAGGAGTCAGCTAACACACATGATAGAGGTGTCAGTTAACACACATGATGGAGGTGTAGCTAACACACGTGATGGATGTATCAGCTAAGACGCGTGATAAAAGCTAACACACATGATGGAGGTGTCCGCTAACACGCGTGATATCTAACACGAGTGATAGAAAGCTAACACATGTGATAGAGGTGTAGCTGACACACTGCAGATGCAATCATATCACAATATATAAATGTGGCAAACAGCATGCTCCACACGTGTTACATGTCATTAATATTCCGTAGCTGCATCACATGTACGGAGCTTCATGGAAACTCCTGTTTTGTTTTGTTTGTTTGTTTGAAATATATTTTTATTGACTTCAGAGAGGAAGGAAGAGGGAGAGAGAGAGAGAAACATCAACGATGAGAGAGAATCATTGATCGGCTGCCTCCTGCACACCCCCCACTGGGGATGGAGCCCGCAACCTGGGCCTGTGCCCGTGACTGGGACTCAAACCAGTGACCTCCTGGTTCCTAGGTCAACACTCAACCACTGAGCCACGCCGGCCGGCCGGACTGCTGTGTTTAAGAGATGAGCAGACAGAACAGAGTGTCACAGCACATGCAGATTCACAGGGACGAACATTCAAAGGCACCAGCCAGGGACCACAAACCACAAAGGGGCCAGCTAACAGCACATACATTTCTAATCTATTGTTGAAAGTATTATAGATGCTCCCCTTCCCGCTCCCCCATTGGCCCTGTAGCACACCCCGCCCTCCGCCGAACGGATATTCAAACTGAAAACCAGGAGAACAAAGCCCGTCCCCAAGCCAGCTCCCCCTGGACGCCTCCCAGCCGAGGATGCAGAAAGCTGCTTAGCTCCTGTGAAGCCAGGCATGCCTTCCAGGACGTCTCTCCAGACCTAACTCTGAACCTGGAAGACAGCGCCACTCCTCACTCCCCAGGCCGCCTCTGCTGGCAGCAAACGCGAGACAAGTTTCTGTTCTGCAGCAGATCCCGCGCCAGCGCCCTCCTGGTTCTCATCAGCGTGCTGTCCTCCCTCCTGTTCCCATAACTCGCAATTCCCCGCGGGCCCCACACCACCCTCTGCTCCCCCCCAGCCCACACCACCCTCTGCCCCCCCCCTCCCCCCGGCCCCACACCACCCTCCGCCCGCCCCCGCCCCCAGCTCAGGTGGGGCGTTTTAAAGGAAAGGCTGTGATCGCACGGAGAAGGTAAACACAGATGGAGCCACACGATTTCTCAATCCGGCCTCCGAGAAAACAAGCCGTTGTCCGCCTGCCACCGGGGCCCGGCTCGGATGCTTCCACGGCGGCCGCGGGCAGACACCCGGCCCGGGCTCAGTCCCCGCAGCATCCGCCCTCGGCACCGCCGGGCCCGCGCGGCGGCTGCCCCTCGCCGCCTGCCTGCCCCGGCCCGGCCCTGCGGGCTGCTTAGAACCCGTGGGCTGTGTTCGGCGTGGAAATACCGAAAACATGGCCAGTGAGCTTTCCCCGTCACCGGGCTGCGAGCGGAGCAGGGACCTCCGGGGCCTCGGGCCAGCCTTGCGGAGAAGGCAGCCGGCCACGTGCACCTGGGCCTCGGGCCGGGCTGGGGCAGACGGAGGTCCGGTCAGCCACAGTCCCCTTCCAGAACCTTCCCGCCGTCCTCTCTCCTCCGCCCGGAAGGTGCAGGTGAGGTAGGCAGCCGCAGGGCCCAGGAGCCAGGCCAGCTCCCAGCTTAGTTTAGGCCTCGGCGCGGCTGACTCGAAAGCTGGCGTGGCTCCGTGGACAGAGCCTCGGCCTGCGGACGAAGGCCCCGGGCTCGATTCTGGTCAAGGGCACGTACCTCGGTGGCAGGCTCCCGGCCTGGTCGGGGGCATGCGGGAGGCCACCCATGGATGTGTCTCTCTCACATCAGTGATTCTCTCTGTGCTCCCTCTCCCTTTCACTCTCTCTAAAAACAAATGGAAGAAATATCCCTGAGTGAGGATTTACAAAACAAGACAGTGCAAAGGCCCCAAGCACACACGGAGCTGGTCCTCAGAATCTGGAGATGGCACGTGGAGATGGGGGCATGGCAGGGCTGCAGGGGGGGCAGTTAGGGGTGACCAGGGCTGCAGGGGAGGGCAGTTAGGGTGACCAGGCCTGCAGGGGGGACAGTTAGGGTGACCAGGCCTGCAGGGGAGGGCAGTTGGGAGGGACCAGGCCTGCAGGGGAGAGTAGTTAGGGTGACCAGGCCTGCAGGGGAGGGCAGTTAGGGTGACCAGGCCTGCAGGGGGGACAGTTAGGGTGACCAGGCCTGCAGGGGGGGCAGTTAGGGTGACCAGGCCTGCAGGGGAGGGCAGTTAGGGTGACCAGGCCTGCAGGGGGGGCAGTTAGGGTGACCAGGCCTGCAGGGGGGGCAGTTAGGGTGACCAGGCCTGCAGGGGGGACAGTTAGGGTGACCAGGCCTGCAGGGGGGCAGTTAGGGTGACCAGGCCTGCAGGGGGCAGTTAGGGTGACCAGGCCTGCAGGGGGGACAGTTAGGGTGACCAGGCCTGCAGGGGGGCAGTTAGGGTGACCAGGCCTGCAGGGGGGACAGTTAGGGTGACCAGGCCTGCAGGGGGGCAGTTAGGGTGACCAGGCCTGCAGGGGAGGGCCTGGCCCCTTTCTGCTGGCCTCCAGGGGCAGGTGATGCAAACGGGTGACACACTTTCCCGTCAGCGTCTCCCAGCGCGGAGCGGAGGAATGTGACTGGTCCCCCGGGCCGTTCCGCGCGCAGCTCTGACAGGCGGAAATGCGCCCCGCGTCCCCCTGCCCGTCCCCCCCCCCCCCCCGGGGCGAGCTTGCACAACAGAGCGGAAAGGCCCGCGGCCCCGGAGACGCGCTGTCATCCCCTCGTCCATCTTCCTCCTCGCGTCTCCGGGGCGCCAGGCGGGTTGTGAAACCCAAACCGGATGTCAGCCACTCCGTCAAAACCAAATAAACACGCAGCCGGGTGTGTGTGTGTGTGTGTGTGTGTGAGAGAGAGTGTGTGTGTGTGAGTGTCTGTGTGTGTGAGTGTGTGTGAGTGAGTGTGTGTGTGTGTGAATGTGTGTGTGAGTGTGTGTGTGTATGTGTGTGTGTGTGTGTGTGTGAGTGTGTGAGAGAGAGTGTGTGTGAGTGTCTGTGTGTGAGTGTCTGTGTGTGTGAGTGTGTGTGAGTGTGTATGTGTATGTGTGTGTGTGTGAGTGTGTGTGTGTGAGTGTGTGTGAGTGTGTATGTGTGTGTGTATGTGTGTGTGTGTGAGTGTGTGTGTGAGTGTGTGAGAGAGAGTGTGTGTGAGTGTCTGTGTGTGAGTGTCTGTGTGAGTGTGTGTGTGTGTATGTGTATGTGTGTGTGTGTGTGAGTGTGTGTGAGTGTGTGTGTGTGTGAGTGTGTGTGAGTGTGTATGTGTGTGTGTATGTGTGTGTGTGTGAGTGTGTGTGTGAGTGTGTGTGTGTGTGTGAGTGTGTGAGAGAGAGTGTGTGTGAGTGTCTGTGTGTGAGTGTCTGTGTGTGTGAGTGTGTGTGTGAGTGTGTATGTGTATGTGTGTGTGTGTGTGTGTGTGTGAGTGTGTGTGAAACGGGGTTTCCACCCTCGGCAGGGGGCGCCTCTGGGAACTGCCGCCTGAAGACAGACCCCCACCTGGGGGAGGTCGGGTGAGGAAACGGGGGTGGCAGGGGAAGGCTGCATGGGGAGCATGTGAGACACGGGTTTGAGGTGGGAGGGCACAGGGGGGAGGGGGAGGGGGTCCAAAGACAGAACACGGTGGGACCCGCCTGGAGAGGGTTAAAGGTGCCTGCACACCTCTCTCTTTTTGTAAAAATATGTTTTTATTGATTTCAGAGAGGAAGGGAGAGGGAGAGAGAGAGAAACATCAATGATGAGAGAATCACAGATCAGCTGCCTCCTGCATGCTCCCTACTGGGGATCGAGCCTGCAACCTGGGCCTGTGCCCTGACAGGGAATCGAACCCTGACCTCCTGGTTCACAGGTCGAAGGTCAACCACTGAGCCATGCCCGCCGGGCTGCACACCTCTCTTACCTGGGGACACCCAAAGTCCTCTGAGGGGTAGCAAACTTTGCCAGTCACCCCAAAATGCAGACCCGTTAGCCGTCCCTTCCCCATATCTTTTCTCCTTCATTTCCTTTTGCATTTAGGTTTTAAAAAGAAGTGCAAAGAATCCTATATAATAAAGAGGTAATATGCAAATTGACCATTACTCCAACAAATAAGATAGCCGCCCCCATGTGGTCAAAGATGGCCACCCCCATGTGGATACAAGATGGCCACAGTGGGGGGCAATCAGGCCTGCAGGGGAGGGCAGTTGGGGGTGACCAGGCCTGCAGGGGAGTGGTTAGGAGTGACCAGACCAGCAGGGGAGAACAGTTAGGGGCAATTGGGCCCAGCAGGGGACCAGTTAGGCGGCGATCAGGCTGGCAGAGGAGTGGTTAGGGGGCGATCAGGCTGGCAGGCAGAAGTGGTTAGGGGCAATCAGGCAGGCAAGCGAGCGGTTGGGAGCCAGCAGTCCTGCATTGTGAGAGGGACATCTGATTGCCCATTTACCTAAATGGGCAGTCGGACATCCCTCGAGGGGTCCCAGATTGGAGAGGGTGCAGGCTGGGCTGAGGGACACCGCCCCACACATGAATTTCGTGCACCGGGCCTCCAGTACAATCTCACGAAGCTCTGATGTGAGATAAAGCCTCTGGAACTAAGAAGGCAGAGAGGACAGTTACCTTCATGGACGCGCCCCTTCCTGCCCCCCTGCCAGGTGTTTCCGGAGCCTGACGGGCTGAGCTGTGGGCGGGCTCTCTCTCCGGCTGTACATGCGGCATGGCGACGTGGTGCGTTCTGATGGCTGCTCAGTCGTTAGGAAGCTTTAGGATTTCTCCTGGTGCCCGGCCTCTGAGAGCGGCGAGGCTTAAACAAACCCAGTGAAGGCCTTTAATTCCCGGGAGCTGGGTTCGAGTCCTGCTCCTCTGCCAACAGTGGGAGCTTGAGCCTCGGTTTGCTCTCCGGTTCCTTTCTCGGTGAGGACTCTCCGCCCTCACCCCCGCCCCCCAGCGAGTGCCAGCAGCCTCCCCGTCCCCACTCAGCACGTGGGAGAGAGCCAACCCCGTCTCAGGGAGCGGGGACGTGGCTCCAGGCCCTCCCAGGCAGGTACACTCCCTGCCCCCCTGACCTCTGCCTGCCCGCACCTGACCTCTGCCAGCCCACACCTGCCCTCTACCAGCCCACACCTGCCCTCTACCAGCCCACACCTGCCCTCTACCAGCCCACACCTGCCCTCTGCCCACCCCCCCGACCTCTACCAGCCCACACCTGCCCTCTACCAGCCCACACCTGCCCTCTACCAGCCCACACCTGCCCTCTGCCCACCCCCCCACCTCTGCCAGCCCACACCTGCCCTCTACCAGCCCACACCTGCCCTCTACCAGCCCACACCTGCCCTCTGCCCACCCCCCCGACCTCTACCAGCCCACACCTGCCCTCTGCCCGCCCACAACTGCCCTCTGCCCGCCCCCCCTGACCTCTGCCAGCCCACACCTGCCCTCTACCAGCCCACACCTGCCCTCTGCCCACCCCCCCGACCTCTACCAGCCCACACCTGCCCTCTGCCCGCCCACAACTGCCCTCTGCCCGCCCCCCCTGACCTCTGCCAGCCCACACCTGCCCTCTGCCCACCCCCCCTGACCTCTGCCAGCCCACACCTGCCCTCTGCCCGCCCCCCCTGACCTCTGCCAGCCCACACCTGCCCTCTGCCCGCCCCCCCTGACCTCTGCCAGCCCACACCTGCCCTCTGCCCGCCCCCCCTGCCCTCTGCCTGCCCGCACCTGACCTCTGCCTGCCCGCACCTGACCTCTGCCCGCCCGCACCTGACCTCTGCCCGCCCCCCCTGACCTCTGCCAGCCCACACCTGCCCTCTGCCCGCACCGCGGAGGCCGTGGCCGGCCTGGCTGCTCCAGGAAACACGCAGCGGCACCGATAAGGAGCGAGCGGCTCCCGCTGGGCTGGGCGCTCGGCCCTGAGCCAGGCACCGGTTCCCCTTTGTGGCCAGCGAGTCTGAGAAGGTGGCTCCTCAGTATGAACCTCTGCCCCGGGGACGGCTGTCCGCCGAGCTCTCGGCGGAGAGGGGCTGGGCACTCTGTGGCCGGGGTGCTCTGTGTGACCCAGGAGAAACTCCCCAGTGAGTTCCCAGCCTCTTTGCTGGGTGACGGCCTGTCCCTCTGCCAGGCTCCCATGTCCGCTCAGCTCAGCCTGCACCCTCTCCAATCCAGGGCCCCTCGAGGGATGTCTGACTGCCAGTTCAGGCCTGATCCCGGGATTGTGCTTGAACAGCCCTCAGCAATGACACACGGAGGATGGCTGTCTTCCCATGTGAAAATGTATCTATTTTTACTGATTTCAGAGAGGAAGGGAGAGAAACATCCATGATGAGAGCGAATCATGGATCAGCTGCCTCCTGGACGCCCCCTACTGGGGATGGAGCCCACAGCCCAGGCCTGTGCCCTGACCGGGAATCAAACCGTGACCTCCTGGCTCAGAGGTCAAGGCTCAGCACCGAGCCACACTGGCCCAGCTGTCTCCACATTTGGAAGAGCATTACCAGGATCGGGTTCTAGATCTAACCGCTGTTTCTCCAGGAAAAAGAAAGAGATGGAGCTGAGAGGTGGCATCTGCGGTAAGGAAGAACGCTCCGTATCAGTCAGAGGCGCAGGAAATGGAGCCACTTGCTCAGGCCGGGTGGGGCGGTCACGGACACGGGCGGGCACAGAGGGCTTCGCACCAGGCGCGGTCCTGGCTCCTGGCCAGACGCCGGCTCCCGCCGTGGGGCCGCCTGTCCGGGCCCCCAGGGAGTGGGCTGCAAGGAGCCGGCGGGCTCAGCCCCTCCCTTCCCCGGCAGGGCCCCGCGGCTCACGGGTGTCTGTGTGCACACACTGGCCTCACGGCTCACGGGTGTCTGTGTGCACACACTGGGCCCACGGCTCACGGGTGTCTGTGTGCACACACTGGGCCCACGGCTCACGGGTGTCTGTGCGCACACACTGGGCCCCACGGCTCACGGGTGTCTGTGTGCACACACTGGGCCCTCGGCTCACGGGTGTCTGTGTGCACACACTGGGTCCACGGCTCACGGGTGTCTGTGTGCACACACTGGGCCCCACGGCTCACAGGTGTCTGTGTGCACACACTGGGCCCACGGCTCACAGGTGTCTGGGTGCACACACTGGGTGTTTGTTTGGTGTGGTTTCCGCTTTCTGAGAGTGAGGTTACAGTAAAAGAAAGGACTGACTGCCATGTCCACGTTCCCGTCATTTAGAATCAATGCTGGCTTTTTGTCATATCGGCTTCTGGTCCATTTTCAGGGAGAAGAAAAGGAGAGAGGAAAGAAGGAAATCAGGCAAGGGAGGAGGGAGGAGGGAGAGAGGGAGGGAGGGAGGAAGGAAGGGTGGAGGGAGGGGTGAGTCGAGAAGAGATATTAGCTAATGTCCCCCACACCACGAACCCTCACCCACTGTTCTCCACACCTCCCTGGAGACTGAAGTGACGGGGTATCATTTCATTTCTTAAAACCCTTTTCTAGGAACATGTGCCTTCACTAAAATGTACACACACTGTATGGTTTTATTTTAAAAACTAGAGGCCTGTGCATGAAATTCATGCATGGGGGGGAGGGGTAAACTCACCCTGCACCCTCTCCAATCCGGGCCCCACAAGGGATGTCTGACTGCCAGTTTAGGCCAGATCCCGGGGATCGGGCCGACATTGGGCCTAAACTGGCAGCTGGACCTTCCTCTTCCTCCCACAGTCCTGGCCTGCTGGCTCCTAATAGCTGACCTGCCAGCCTGCTGGCCTGGTCACCCCTAACTGGCCCCCCTCCGCCAGCCTGATCGTCCCTCACTGCCTCTGCATGCTGGCCTGATCAAACCTAACTGCCCCTCCCTGCTGGCCTGGTCACCCCTAACTGCCCCTCCCTGCTGACCTGGTCTCCCCAACTGTGCCCTCCCCACCAGCCTAGTTGCCCCTCATTGTCTCCCTTCTGGCCTGGTCATCCCTAATTGCTCTGCCCTCCCCACCCCACCCCCAGCCTCTGACAGAGCCTGGCCGCTTGATCTGAGGAATGCAGTGGGGAAGAGTGGCTTCTTTGTTCTTTTGTTTGCCGTCTCTGAGTACAGCTGTGCTTGCTTGTTTGTTGGCACCCACGTTTCCTCTTCAGGCATTCTTCTACTTTTATTTTTCTTTATTATGTGTTTTGCATACTAGTTTCTGGTTTATAACATGGGTCTCCCAGTGTTTTTCCAATCTTTTGCCAAGAGAAGTGTTGACTGTACAGAAGTAAAAGTTTTTGGGTTTTTTTGTAGAATTTAAAATTTGAGGTAGTTGAATATATACAATTCTATATAATAAAAGGCTAATACTGTATACAAATTGACCGGTTGCTATGACATGCACTGACCACCAGGGGGCAGATACTCAATGCACAGTGCACTGCCATAGGGGGAGCGCCGCTCAGCCAGAAGCCGGGCTCACGGCTGGCAAGTGCAGGGACAAGCTCACCCCTCTGATGGACTTAGATGAAACCAACACCTGATATTTTCCGGAAAAGCATGCTTTCTCTCGCAGCGGCAGCGGTGGGGAGCGGGCCTAACCCATCCTCGGACATCCCCCGAGGGCTCCTGGACTGCGAGAGGGCGCAGGCCGGGCTGAGGGCCCCCCACCGAGTGCACAGATTTCGTTCGAACGAGTGTCCACACATGGCCTGTGAGCACAGAAGCTTCTCAGAAGTTTCTACGTCCTCATCAACGTCAAAGGTGTCGCTCTGGGCAGTGCTGTGTTTGGCTGGAGCTCTCTGCTGAGCGTTCCCCACATCCGTCCGATCCCGTCGCCATGTGGGGTCTGTTCCCACTTACAGCTCCTCTCCCAGGAGCCGCTGGGGCCCGTGTCCCGGACTCAGGAGAGATCCAGGCGACTTACACAACCCCCAGCGGCTCCCACTCCAGGGCCCAGAGAAACAGACCCCCCCCTCCCATCAGCCGGCCAGATCCCGCCTCCGCAGTCCTGCCATCTACCCCCTCGGGGGCACTTTCTCGCCCCCCTCCCCGGCACCCTCTCCAGTCCGGGGATTGGGCCACCCTCCAAGAGCGCCAGGCTAGGTGGCACCTGCCAGGGGTGGGGAGACACCGCAGGGAGCTGGGGGAGCACACGCAGGGCAGACACAGCGCCCCGTGCAGCTCGGGAGGGAGGAGCAGGAGGGAGGAGGGAGCTGATGGATCTGACTGTTCTGGAAGCCGCTGCAGTCCAGGGGACCTGTGTTAGGACAAAGACCTCCCAGGCGATGGAGGGAGACTGTTTATCAGCGGCTACTGCTCTGACGGAGCACGGCCTCGGCCGTCTGTCTGTCTGTAACAGACACCAGCTCCGAACGTGTGCCTGTGATGTGTAAGGGCCTGCGGGACACGTGTGCACACGGAAGCCTGTCTGCCCCTGTGCTTTGTCCCTGTGCGTGCTGGCGCGTGTCTGGGTAACATGTGTCTTAGCTTTTTGCTAAGAATCAGGAGAGGCCAGCGTGATGGGGTGTCGACTTAGGAGCCAGGAGGTCACGGTTCGGTTCCAGGTCAGGACACAGGCCTGGGCTGTGGGCGCCATCCCCAGGAGGGGGTGTGTATACCCATTTCTGGTTTATAACATGAGTCTCCCAGGGTTTTCCAATCTTTTGCCAAGAGAAGTGTTTACTGTACAGAAGCGAAAGATTTTTTGTAGAAATTAAAATCTGAGGTAGTTGACTATATACAATCCTATATAATAAAAGGCTAATATGCAAATCGACTGGACAGCAGAACGACCGGTCGCTATGATGTGCACTGACCGCTACACGGTCCCACCACACGGCCGACACGCAGCCCGAGCTGTGCACCGGGCTCTGCTCGGTGCGATGCCCTCTGCGGAAGATGGGCGCTGACATGCATCCACCACGCGGTGCCCCGCAGAATGGCTTCCCCACTGACACCCGTGTCCTCCTCTCTGTCTCCCTCCTCCCCGGCTCTGGCCACCACCGACCTGTTCACTGTCCCTTTTGCCAGAACGTTCTATGGCTGCACTCACAGGGCAGGTGGCCTTTTCAGATTGGCTTCTCTCACCCGCCACGTGCATGTCAGGGTCCTCCGTGGCTTCCCGTGGGTCCAGAGCCCTTCCTCTCTGTCACCGAGCACCACGCGTCTGGTGTGCCGTAGCTCAGTGTTTCCCAACCTTCTCTCATGATGAGAATCACCTGGTGGAGTTGTTAAAGCACAGATTCCTGAATCCCAACTAAGAAGTGCTAAACTAGAATTTTTGGGAACATATAGGTAAAATTGTATACTTAACTAGTGCTCTAAGACAGGTGTTATATACAGAGCACTAAGTTAGGTATGCAATTTTACCTATATGTTCTCAAAAATTCTAGTTTAGCACTTCTTAGTTGGGATTCAGGAATCTGTGTTTTAACAACTCCACCAGGTGATTCTCATCATGAGAGAAGTTTGGGAAACACTGCCGTAGCTCACCGCAGCACCTCTGGCGGGCGTGGCCGCTGTGGTGCTGGCAGCGAGGAGCGGCCGCTGGAAGCATCGGGTGCGGGTTACGCGTGGGCGCCAGCCCTGCTCCCCGGGGCAGACGCGGAGGAGCGGGGCCGGATCGGATGGCCGCCTGTTTGCTTTTGTAAGCCGCTGCCAAGCGCGCAGACTCTCACACTGAGCCTGGCTGCTGGCCGGGCGCACAGCCGCTTCTCATTGTGCGGAGGCGCGGGCCTCAGGGGGCCGTCGATGCTTCCAGAATTCCCTGACTCAGGAATGTGCACACTTTGTCCAGCTCCTGGCGTCCGCCCAGCTCCGCCCCCGGGCGCTCCGTGTCCCGCACCTCCAGGCTCAGCATCTGCCCGCCTCTCAGCGTGCACAGGGCTCCCAGCACACACACTCACACACGCACACTCACACACTCACACGCACTCTCACACACGCACTCACACACTCACACACACACTCACACACGCACTCTCACACACTCACACACGCACACATACACACACACACACGCACTCTCACACACACACACACACACACTCACACACACTCACACACGCACTCTCACACACTCACACACGCACACATACACACACTCACACACACATATACACACACGCACTCTCACACACACTCACACACACACACACTCACACACGCACACACACTCACACACACACACTCACACACACACTCGTACATACACACTCACACACATACACTCACACACATATACACACACTCACACACACGCACACATATACACGCGCACACACACACACTCACACACGCACTCTCACACACTCACACATACATACATACACACACACTCACACACGCACTCTCACACACACACACTCACATTCACACACACACTCGTACATACACACTCACACGCATACACTCATACACATATACACACACTCACACACACGCACACACATACACACTTGCACATACACACTCACACACATACACTCACACTCACACACACACATACACATATGCACACACTCACACTCGCACATACACACTCACACACATACACTCACACTCACACACTCACACACATATACACACACTCACACACATATGCACACATATGCACACACACTCACACTCACACACACACACATTACTGGCTGCTTTATAATTTAAGTCTGCAGTGTGCACCAAGAAGAGGAGCCGGCCAGGCGGCCCAGGCTGAGAAGCTCGGTGAGCCAGGCGCTCAGGGAGCCGAGTGGCTGTCCCCAGGGCGGCCCCCGCCCCCCCCCCCACCCCGCCCCGAGCTGGCTCGGGCCTCAGCAGATCGGCCAGCTGAGCCCGGATGGGGTCTTTGGGTCACAGGGCAGCCAACGGAGGCCACAGGGTTCAGGCAGCCCCTCGTATTAAACACGGCCAAGGCAGTAGATCTGTTATGAACCTGGCTGAGTCTGAGGAGCGTCCGCGAGTCCGCCCTAACACTGCACAGAAGCGGAACCGCCTCTAACGCGAAGAATGCCGAGAACTGGCCCTGGCCAGTGTGGTTCAGTGGATAGAGCGTTGGCTTGCGGGTTCGATTCCCGTCAAGGGCATGTGCTTTGGTTGTAGGCTCCAGGCCCCGGTCGGGTGCGTGCAGGAGGCAGCCAATCGATGTGCTTCTCTCACATCCCGTTTCTCTCTGTCTCTCCCTCTCTCCCACTCTGTCTGAAAATCAGGGGGAACACCCTTGAGTGAAGATTAAAAAAGAAAAAGAGAAGAATGCTGAGAACTGCACGAAGCTCACTGCCCCGTTTGCTGTAAACGCGTGTGGAGCCTGGTCCCTCGGCCTCTCCCGAACCGCACGGTCCCTCCGGTCTGGAGGGAAAGCCCAGCGGAGCACGACCTGGGAGGCGGGGTGGGGTGAGGCCGTGCGGGCCTCGCTGGCGGACGCCTCTGGTACCCACTCCGGCAGGTGCCCAGGGCACATGCCAGGCGTAGGGGGGGCCCTGCTTTTCAGAGAGGGAAGCGGAGATGAGAAGCACCTGCCTGCTGGGGCCCCGGGAACACGGTCACCCGCTCCCAGCAAGGCCCTGACACCGCTGGGGACGCGGCTACAAAACTCGAGGCCGCCCCTGGAGGCCGAGGCGCAAGGAGGCCTCCCCAGGGGGAGCCCCCCAGAGGGACCCCCCAGAGGGACCCCCCCAGAGGGACCCCCAGAGGGACCCCCCCAGAGGGACCCCCAGAGGGACCCTCCCAGAGGGGCCCCCCCAGAGGGACACCCCAGAGGGACCCCCCAGAGGGACCCCCCAGAGGGACCCCCAGAGGGACCCCCCCCCAGAGGGACCCCCAGAGGGACCCCCAGAGGGACCCCCCCAGAGGGACCCCCCAGAGGGACCCCCCAGAGGACCCCCCAGAGGGACCCCCAGAGGGACCCCCCAGAGGGACCCCCAGAGGGAGAGCTGCGGGGGGCGCGGAGGCAGGTGCTCCTGGGCGGCCTAGCCAGGGTTCATGGTGCCGCAGGGCACACGGGTGGGAAGCTCACACACTCACCCTGCCGGGCTCCGGAGGACCTGGACGGCGGCCCACAAACGGGGGACACATACACACATATGCACACGCACACATACACACGCACACAGACTGCGCAGACATCCCAGCTGCACGCACGGTGGCGGGTCCTGTGGGAGGCCGCAGCTCTCCTGCCAAAGGTCAGGCCTCACCTAGCGGAGCCGTCTGTGTCTGCATCGCGGTAACTGCCTTACAGGCCAGCGTCACCTCCCCACCTCAGGGCCTCCCCCAGCCCGGAGGCCGCCGGGCCCCTCAGGCCCCCTCGTCCCAGCCCGCCATCCCCACGGGCACTGCTCCCTCTGTCTGTGCCCAGGAGAGGACAGGGCGTGGGCTGCTCTCTCTGTGTCCTATCCCGGAGTCACTGCCTGGCCTTCTCCCCGGATCTGCCCCAGGGGGTTTCCGTAACCCCCACACCCGCTTTCATTCCGGTGTAAAGCACCCGGACACCTGCCCTCTCCGAGCATTTCTCCGCCCGCTGAGTGTGCTTCCTGACGACGGCTATCAGCGTGGCTCCGCGAGCTCACACACACGCTCTCTGGCCCGGCCGCTCTCGTGGACAGTTGTGTTGACTTCTCTGAACCTCCCAAAGGGGCCGGGGAAGTCTCCCCGCCCCTCGTGTCCCCCTGGCCCTGCTCCGGAGGAAGGCCTGTCCGGAACGAGACAGGCGGACACCGGGCCGCTCCGGAGGAAGGCCTGTCCATGAGACAGCCGGACACCGGGCCGCTCCGGAGGAAGGCCTGTCCGGAAGGAGACAGGCGGACACCGGGCCACTCCAGGGGAAGGCCTGTCCGGAACGAGACGGCCGGACACCGGGCCGCTCGGAGGAAGGCCTGTCCATGAGACGGCCGGACACCGGGCCGCTCCGGAGGAAGGCCTGTCCGGAACGAGACGGCCGGACACCGGGCCACTCCGGGGGAAGGACTGTCCGGAAGGAGACGGCCGGACACCGGGCCGCTCCGGAGGAAGGACTGTCCATGAGACGGCCGGACACCGGGCCGCTCCGGAGGAAGGCCTGTCCAGAAGGAGACGGCCGGACACCGGGCCGCACTGGCGGACGGAGAAGCGAACTTCCCAGAAGCCCCTGTGTAAGCGATCCTGGGTGAAGGGTTGAGTGGAGCCCACCACACCCATGAGGGACGGCAGAGCGGGGACTCCATGAGTTAGGAAGTCTTAGTCCAGACGGGGTGGGGCTTGGGTGGGGCATGGGGTGGGGCAGAGAAGGGTGTGGGGGGCAGAGTGGGGTTGGGGGGGCCAGATGGCAATAGAGCATTCAAGCTGACGTCCGCAGAGAGGCGGCTGGAAGAGGGGGCCCTCAGAGACTTGTTTTTGCTCCGGACCCCAGGTCTCCTGGTGATACGGTCACGTGCTCGACGAGTCGCAGTCAGGGTGGACACAGGGAGGGTCAGCAGCGCATGGTCTTCCGCAGACTGTGAGCTGGTCATGGGAAGGGACTGGACATGAGCTACGGGTGAGAGCGGGGCTCACCCACCCGGTCCCCTCAGCGGTGAGCTTGTGAAACCAAAACCTGGTCTTAGGGCCGTGACCCCCGGCCGTGGGGGCCGAAACGCCGGTGAGGGGCGGAGCGGAGGGGGGGTCTGCGGGGACGGCGGGTCCAGCAGAGCGACCTTGACTGACCTTTGTCTTAAAATGGCCCCAGTCAGTTTCCCTTTTCCCCGATTTGACAGAATTTCCCCACAAGCCAGAGGACACCGGCTTCAATGCGTTTAACAATAGGTTCAAAGCGCTCAGAGGTGCTTCCTCTGGAAGATTTCTGAGCAGATTGTGGAAAGTTTCCATACGACTTCTTATAGGTAACAGGCCATTCCACCCACCAGCCTGCACAGCGGTGCAATGTTCCAAACACCGTGTTCAGAGTGCCTTCTCCGAGGCAGGACTCACTTTTGAGAATGAGTAGCTCTCTTCCTCACCTTCACCCTTACAGTTTATGTGTACGTTCAACTTCAAAGACATCAGCAGCCCTAACCGGTGTGGCTCAGTGGATAGAGCGTCGGCCTGCAGACTGAAAGGTCCCGGGTTCGATTCCGGTCAAAGGCATGTGCCTTGGTAGCAGGCACATCCCCAGTAGGGGGTGTGCAGGAGGCAGCTGACCGATGTTTCTCTCCCATCGATGTTTCTAACTCTCTCCCCCCCCCCTTCCTCTCTGTAAAAAAACAGTAAAATACATATTTTTAAAAAGACATCAGCAGCCAGCGAGCCGCAGGTAGCCACGTGCCACGGACCCTGTGAGTCTGCCACACGCACGGACGGCAGCGGAGGCCACAGCTCGCAGATAGATGCCCTTTTAAATCTTTCACCAAAAGATCCCATAAGAGGTAACCCCGTGTGATAAGAGAGAGGTTCACGGGACTTTCCTCCCGTGACAGAACACTCCGAAGAGTCTGGTGTATTTTAACGTTGTTGTTTGTTCTATTAATACCCTCAAAGATCCTTCATTGTTGAAAGCAGGGCACAGGTCCCCCCCTTTTCCCCATTAACCTCTCCCAGCTGCTCCACCCCCCAGACCCCCCCACCCCGTTGTCTGTGTCCACACACGCTCACTGGTGGATCTCTTCCACCCCCTCCCCTGCGATCCTCAGGCTCCACAGTCTTCGTGTGCTATGGCTCTGGCTCTAGTTTTGATCTTCTATTTATTCGGTTCATTAGATTCCACGTGGGAGTGAGATCCTGTGATACTGATCGGCATCTTCCTCTGACTGGCTGATTCCACTCAGCATGATCCCCTCCAGAAAGTGAGCCTGTCAGTGTCACCCCCTAAGCCTAGCCCCCCACTTCTCCCCCCCCCCGCCCCCCCCGCCACCGGACAACTCCTCCCGGTGGAGAGCCAGCCTGGGCGCCTCTGGGTCTGCCTGTCGTCACCTGGAGCTCCTTCCGTGTCCTGGCCCCGCTGCCCGGCGGCCCACACCGTCCTCTCAGGAGCATGGCTTTGTTTCAGGAGTCACTGTGCGTCAGGAGTGTCTCCCCAGCCGCCTGCCCCCAGGCCTGGTCCTGGCGCCCTGGCCGCCGCGCGGACTCAGCACATTCCGCGGCCGAGCCGTGTGCAGCGTGGCCCCCGCAGCCCGCGGCCCCGGGTGAGGGCCGGTACTGCTGACGGAGGAGCGCGCTGTCACTCGGGAATGACGGTGTCTCCGCCCGGACGGAGCTGCCTCCGGTGTCCGATCCGTGAGCCGCTCCGGCGAAGCCCGGAGCCTGTCGCCCCCACCGACTGCGACTCCTGTCAACACCGAATCCTGAGCAGCCGCAAACACTCCCGGTCCCGGAGCCTGCCCGCCCTGCTCCGGGAACAGGTTCTCCATGCTGTGCGGACAGCGCCGGCTCCCGCCCCGGCGAGCTGAGGCCGGTGACAGGCCACGCAGCCGAGTCCGTGGCCACGGCCGGCCACGCAACCCCCCGGGAGCCGTGGTGCGGCCGTGTCACTGTGTCTCTCCGTGGCCTGCTGCCAGGCGCACCGGATCGTCGCCGTGTGGCCTCTGCGTGGCCTCGGCCGTGGCAGAGCACGCAGGGAGCGTGGCTCCGGCTTCTCCCCGGGGCCTCACTGCTCCCGCCGGTCGTGTCTGAGACGGGCCTTTTCCCGCAGGCTGGTCCCAGCCCCAGGCCCGCACGGTGGGGTGGTTCTGTTAGAACAGGAGCATGGGCACCGTACGCCCCCTAACGGCGCTGACACACTCACCGGTCTGAACGGGAGCGATGGATGCCCCACACCCTGGGGCCGCCCGCGGCTCCCCACGGTAACGCACACTGGAGGATGCGACGTGAGACACGGGCATAGGGGCCTCGTGTGGGACCAGTGCTATTTCCCACACAGAATGTCAGCAACATCAAAGGTCCTACTGCTTTAGGGTCCTAAAGAGATGTTCTCCGGGGACACAGACGGGTGGTGGAGGCCGGGGGGGAGGGGTGTAAGGGGGGAATGGGAGACATCTGTAAAACTGTCACAATAAATATCCTTTATAATTAAAGGGTGTATGCAAATCCACCAAATGGCGAAATGACCGATTGCTATGACATGCACTGACCACCAGGGGGCAGACGCTCAGTGCAGGAGCTGCCCCTGGTGGTCAGTGCACTCCCACAGGGAGAGCGCCCGGGAGGCGGGAGCTGCTGAGGGCGATCGGTGCCAAAGAGCATGAGGGCTGGTGTGGGCACCCAGTGTAAGCGCCCCTCCCGGCACCGGCCCCGGCCCCAGCCCCTCCTCAGGACAGGCCGCCCTGAGCCCTCAGCTCCCTGCTCCTCGGATCTCATCTGTGCACAGTGTGGAGGAGGCGGGAGAGGGTGGCCAGCGGGACAGACGGACACCCCAGGAAGGGCCCTGCTGGAGCCGGAGCCAGGGCCCCGCCGGCGCCGAGGTTGAGCAACATAAGCTGGAAGCGGTGAGGTGGGGGCCTCCAGCCGTGGGGGACTGCCCCCTCTCCCCCCGCAGGCCCGGCCCCATGGGAACTCCCCCACGAAGAGGGCCTGTGTGTGTCTCTCCCGGGCAGGTAATTGCATGTGACAGCTCTTTGGATCACGCATGCACGCGTGTTCTCCTTCTGAGCGTAAGAAGCTGAGCAGATGGCGAGGCCTCCCGGAGGCTTATTGCTCCTGGCAGCCTCCCTCCGGCTCCAGACAGCGGCCGCCCGCCTCGCGAGCAGGGGGGCTGGAGTGTCCACGGGCCTCCGGGCCCAGGGGGGGAGCAGAGCCCGCAGGGGGGGGGGGCAGGGCCCGCGGAGGGGGGCAGGGCCCGCAGGGGGGGGCAGGGCCCGCGGAGGGGGACAGGGCCCGCGGAGGGGGGCAGGGCCCGCGGGGGGGGACAGGGCCCGCGGGGGGGGGGGCAGGGCCCGCGGGGGGGGGGCAGGGCCCGCGGAGGGGGCAGAGCCCGCAGGGGGGGGGGCAGAGCCCGCGGAGGGGGGCAGGGCCCGCAGGGGGGGGGGCAGAGCCCGCAGGGGGGGGGCAGGGCCCGCGGAGGGGGGCAGAGCCCACGGGGGGGGGGCAGGGCCCGCAGGGTGGGGGGCAGGGCCCGCGGAGGGGGCAGAGCCCGCAGGGGGGGGGGCAGGGCCCGCGGAGGGGGGCAGAGCCCACGGGGGGGGGGGAGGGGGCAGGACCCTCGGAGGGGGGCAGGGCCACGTTTTCCCGTTCGTTCCCGCCCTCACAGCCCCGTCCGCGCCAGCACGGGGAGGCTCACGGCGGCCGGGCCGTGCAGAGGCCGCTCGCTCAGCTGTCCGTGCGGACGTGAGGGTGCATTCGAGTGCGAACCCAGCCCCGTGCCAGCCGGGACCCAGGGCTCCGCTGGGAGGCTGGACAGGCCTGAGACGCCCGCCCATGGCCGAGGCCAGCACATGCACACGAGCACATGCACATGCACGCACGCACACGCACGCCGGCCGGGCAGCGGCACGGCCTCCAGTTACACGGGCCCGGAGCACGCCCCCGCAGGCGCCCGGTCCGGGGTCCCCAGGACGAAGCCCAGCAGGCCCCGCGGAGACGCCAGGCCCGCAGAGCGGCGGGCGGCAGGCGGACGGAAGGACGGACGGGCGGAAGGACGGAGGGCGCAGGGCTTCGGGGGAACCTGCGGGAAAGGGGGAGACGCGGAGCCCTGCCCCGGGGCCTGTGGGTGCTGCTGGGGGAGGGGAGGCTGGAGGGGAGGCCAGGAGGGGAGGCCGAGCTCCGCCTGCGGGTGGGGGCCAGCGGGGGGGAGGGGGACACAACCCCCATGGGACCAGGTTCGGGTCGGAGCTCAGGCTGGGAGCCAGTTTCCCAAACCACACCCGGGGGCGCTGCGGGACGCCGCTTCCAGGAAGGCAGGAGCTGCCGGCCCCTGAGACCGGCCTGAGGCTGGACGGGGCAGGCGGGGGGCGGGGGGGAGAGGGGGGACGGGGCAGATGGGGGGCCCGGGCCGCGGAGACCGGCCTGAGGCTGGACGGGGGAGGCTGGGGGGGGACGGGGGAGATGGGGGCCCCGGGCCGCAGAGACCGGCCTGAGGCTGGACGGGGCAGGCGGGGGGCCGGGGGGGAGAGGGGGGACGGGGGAGATGGGGGGCTCAGGCCGCGGAGACCAGCCTGTGGTGGACGGGGGAGGCGGGGGGCCGGGGGGGAGAGGGGGGGAGATGGGGGGCTCGGGCCGCGGAGACCGGCCTGAGGCTGGACGGGGGAGGCCGGGGGGAGAGGGGGGTTGGGGGAGATGGGGGGCTCGGGCCGCAGAGACCCGCCTGCTCGGCGTTTGGCAGCCCGGCTGGCTGTCAGCAGGGCTGCTTTCCAGGAATCTCCTGTTTTCCAAGGACTTTTGCCAAGAGGTGCGGTTTCCCAAGCCCCGCAGCCCATCGCCCTCCCGCCAACGAATAGAACCATCGGCCCCCCGAGAGCAGCCTGCTCGCCCCCTGCCCGCTCCCTGCCCGCTCCCTACCCGCTCCCTACCCGCTCCCTGCCCGCTCCCTGCTGGACCTGCCTGCCCCCTGCCCGCTCCCTGCCCGCTCCCTGCCCGCCCCCTGCCTGCCCCCTGCCCGCTCCCTGCCCGCTCCCTGCTGGACCTGCCTGCCCCCTGCCCGCTCCCTGCCCGCTCCCTGCCCGCCCCCTGCCTGCCCCCTGCCCGCCCCCTGCCCGCTCCCTGCCCGCCCCCTGCCCGCTCCCTGCCCACTCCCTGCCCGCTCCCTGCCCGCCCCCTGCCCGCTCCCTGCTGGACCTGCCCACCCCCTGCCAGACCTGCCCGCTCCCTGCTCACCCTGCCCACTCTCTGCCGGGCCTGCCCGCCCCCCGCTCGCCCTGGGCCGGCCCAGGCCCAGGCCCCACAGGAAAGACACTGTCTGTCTCCCCCGGACCCAGGCCCGCCAGCCGCAGGGACTGCTGGGTACACGCCGTCACTGACCAGCGCCCTGACCTCAGCGGCCGGCTGCCTGGCCCCCATCGCCCTCACTCCGCGGGTGGCTTCCGAGAGAGAAGCCAGGCTCCTGCCACCCAGAGGCCGGCCCGCCTCCCCCGCGTGTGTCTAACGTGTTCCCCAGCTGAGCACACGGACCTCCCGGTCTGCTCCCCGCGCTCGGATTCCTGCGATTCCTGCCTCCTCCGGGTGGAGGGTCAGAGCGGGCACGTCACCGCCGTCCAGTGCAGACACGTCCGCCCTCCCGCCGGGACCCTCCTGTGGCTCTCACTTCCCCAGCCCTCAGGCCACCCGGTCCCTCCGTGTGTTTTCCTGTTGGTGCTGGAGTGACAAACATCTCTTAGTCTTTACGATCAGTCAGACCGCCCCCCTCTGACACCGGCTCCCATTCGGGAGACGGCGTGGCGATCCCTCCCGCCCGGGGCCCCGCTGCGTCCGGACGCCGGGAGGCATGCACACGCGGCAGGCGGCTGTGGGTGACGGAACCGGGGGCGCTGGCTGGTGGCACCGCAGACTGGGAAGGAACACATGAGAGAGCAGTTGTGCAACATGTGCCCCGTCAGGAGACGCATTCTGCTCGGTGACCGGCGGGCCTCGGGGGAGGTGTCCCCAGAATTAATTCCAGGAAAACAGATGGATTGTTAAGAAACACTTATAATTGATTTCTTTACAGAGCGGAAGGCAGAGGGACAGAGAGCTAGAAACATCGATGAGAGAGAATCTTCTGTCAGCGGCTCTGTTCGCGCAGCGGCCCCGCTCCCAGCTGTGTTTGCGTCGCTGCGTGTGCTCCTGCTGCCGCACCAGCACACGGATGCCGGAGCATGATCGGGCCGGGTCTGTGGTTGGCCGGCACCGCGTGTGCCCGCGGGCTCGGGTTCCCACGTGTGCCACGGGCAGATGTCCGAGGAACGTGGCGCAGCGAGAACACCAGGTGCTGGTCCTGAGACTGTCCGGCGGGAGGGGAGAGGGGATCTCCTCCGGTCTGCCCTGGAGCGGGAGGACGGCCTCTGCCCCTCCCGCTCCCCGCCCAGGACTCCGGGACAGAATGAGATCCTCCTGGGGGGCGCCGACGCTCCCAAACCAAACAGCCTCGCCCGCAGCCCCGGGTCTCCGGGAACCGGGAGACCGTGTTCCTCGGCTCAGGCGCATTTCTGCACAAAAGAAAAATGCAAGGGAACCCTTTTCTGTGCAGTGAGCAGGGCGAGGCCCCAATTCTTTCACTCCCCAGCCTCCGGGCTTACACCTCCGCCCGGGAGGTGTTACACACACACACACACACACACACACACTCACACACACACACACTCACACACTCACACACACACTCACACACTCACACACACACACACTCACACACTCACACACACACACACTCACACACTCACACACACTCACACACACACACACTCACACACACACTCACACACTCACACACACACACTCACACACACACTCACACACACACTCACACACTCTCACACACACACACTCACACACACTCACACACACACACTCACACACACTCATACACTCACACACACACACACACACTCACACACACACTCACACACTCACACACACATACACACATACACACACACATTCACACACACTCATACACACACACTCACACACACTCACACACACTCACACACACTCATACACTCACACACACATACACACGCATACACACTCTCGCACACACACTCACACACTCACACACACACACACTCACACACTCACACACACACACACTCACACACTCACACACACTCACACACACACTCACACACACACTCACACACTCACACACACACACTCACACACACACTCACACACACACTCACACACTCACACACACACACACTCACACACACTCACACACACACACTCACACACACTCATACACTCACACACACACACACACACTCACACACACACACACTCACACACACACACACATACACACATACACACACACATTCACACACACTCATACACACACACTCACACACACTCACACACACTCACACACACTCATACACTCACACACACATACACACGCATACACACTCTCGCACACACATTCATACACTCACATACATACATACATACATACACATGCGCGCACACACTCTCACACACATACATACATGCATACACACGCACACACACATGCACACACACTCACACGCTCTCCACACCGACACAGAAGCACGTCCGTGAGCACACCCGGCTGAGAACAACGAGGCCCGTTTCTCTCCGGGAAAAGGAGCCTCCGGTCTTTCCACTGCGGCCTCAGCCTGGGACAGGGCCTCCACCCCGCCCGGCTCCGGGCGTCCCGAGAGCACAGGGGCCGGGGCCGGCCTGTCTCCCCGCGGGGTTGTGCTGGGGCCCGGGAGAAGGTCTGGACCCCAAATGTGTGGGCTGGTGGATGAGCGGGAGGACTTGGAGCAGGACCAGGGGACCTGGCTGTGCCCCGAACCACTCGCCGTGGCTTTCTGTCCCGGCAGCTCCGCCCCTGGCCCTGAGGGTGTGACTGCGAAGGCCGAGCCGCACAGGAGCCCTGGGGTCGGACACTCTCACCCCCACCCTCCGACCCCCGCCTCCAGGTCATGACCTTTCCGTGTTCACTCCGCGGGTTCTGCCCAAGCGTCCAGGGACGGCCACACGCAGTCAGCCTGGACTCCCGCCCGAACGGCCTCCGGAGTCCTCGGGATTTCCATGTCTCCCCGCCCGGCGGGCCACGGCGGAGCCCAGCAGGGTCTGCGACCAACCAACGCCTCGAAGGCTGTGTCTGTGGACTCAGCCACCAGCCACTGGACTCGGGCTGCAGGCCCGTCTGGCGCTGGATTCACAGGGCGAGCAGACAGACAGAGCCCGAGCCGCTGGACCCAGAGGCCAGGGGGGCCGGGGGAGGGGGGCGGGCGGGGGGAACAGGAGCCGATCCCGCGGTACAGCGAACGTAAACGCGCACCTGGACCCTGACGGAGCGCAGGCGCCGAGAGAGGCCGTGGCGCCCGGCCTGGAGGGGGTCAGGAGAGGCCTTGGGGAGTCCGCTAAGAGCCGAGGGGCCGGCCAGGGGCTGAGGGAGGCGAAGTTGGAGCCCAGGGAGAGGCGAGGCCGGGAGGGGAGGAGGCGGAGGAAGGGATGGCGCACACAGGATCTGAGGACAGGGGCGCGGCACCAGCGGCCGGGGCAGGACGTGGGCGATCCGTTTCTTCGTAAAGGAGAACACGTGGCTGTGCGGGGCCCCCAGGAGGACAGGGTCCCACCGGGACGTGGGGGACAGGAGGCAGGCCCCAGGGACTCCAGGGGAGAGCGCTGGACGGGACGGACGGGGCGTGGAGGAGGGGAGGAGGGACGATGCAGAGGGACTGAGGTGGGGCCAGTGGGCTGGTGATGACCTAGGGGCGAGAGTTGCCGATGGTGGCTGTTTGCAGGAGGGAGCACAGGGGTGGGGCAGTTGGGGGCATTTGAGGGGCAGTTGGGGCCAGGGGTGTTGAGAGGTCTGCTCTCCTGAGGCCGAGGGCCCATGTGCTCCAGGTGAGGGGTTAGAGGTGAGGTCCTGGGCTCAGAGGGGGCGGGGCTGCCTGGGAGGGCCTCACAGACAGGCCTCGCCATGACAACCACGGCCCGCCCCCAGGCCCCCAGCCCCCCTCAAGGAGGCTTACCGTCACCATGGCAACATTTGGAAAACATGAAGTCCAACCACAGACGCCCCGTGAATGGCTGCGGGGGCCCCGAAGGGTTAAGTTCATAGTCAGCATCCACCTTCCCTCACCCCCCCACCCCCCGCCCCCTCCGGCCCCCAGCGGCTCCCCTGCGGTGGCAGGCAGATCGGAGCCCGAATAATAAAACGCGATTGAGCTGTTGCAGAGCCTCGGGGAGCCAAGTCGCGGTGCCAAGTTTCTTAATACATTTTAAATGGAAACACACGCAGGACTGAGAACAGGGGAGAGCAGCCATAAATAAACACACGGACAATTCCCCATTGTGCAGGGCCAGCGCCTGCCCCAGGGAGCCGGCTCCTCCGCCCAGAGTCCTCTCCCTGGGAGGCCGCGGCGAGGGGAGCGGCCCTCGGACCCAGGGCCAGGCTCGGGTCTGTTTCTGATTCCAAGCTTGGCTCGGGCGTGGTCCAAACATGACTGCGCTGGTCCAAGGCGAGACCGTGACCAGCCAGCAACGGGGCAGGAGAGCGGAGAGCCCGGGAAAGACCCTGGTTGTGCAAACGCCTGGAACCTTCTGGAAGCACCACAGCTCACAGACCTTCGTTCTCGGGGCTGCGTGTGGTGGATGAGTGTGTACGGCCCCCGCCGGGGCCGCTGACCCTGGAATCGGGGTGCCTCAATGAACCCCCGGAATCGGGGTGCCTCTCGGAGTGGGGGTCTCTGCGGGGTCCCCGTCCGCTCTCACCTCGCCGGCCGGGGAGAGCCAGCCCGCGGGCCGCTGCCGGGCGTCTTCGGGAGCCCACAGCTCTGCCGCCGGCGGGGCCTCAGGGCGAGGGCAGGGCCGGCGCCAGTGACCCGAGCTCAGAGTCCGCGGCATGGAGGGGGCTCCCCGCTCCCGTTTCCCCGGAGCCAGCCCCGCGGACGACCCCGCCGGGAGCCGCTGTCCCGGCCCTGCTCCCCTCACCCAGCGCCCACAGCACGGGGACGGCAAAGACGCCTCCGCACCCCCCAGCCCTCTGGCCCCTGTGGGGACTCCGGGGAAACCCCAGGCAGGAGCCCTTGGAAACCTGCCCCACCATCACCTTTCTCTCTGCTGCTCACACCGCGCTGGGGGCGGCGGCTCCTGTCACTGGCCCCCGAGAGCCTTATTGGTAACTGCTGGGTGCCCTCAGCTGGGTGCCCTCAGCTCAGTGCTCTCAGCTGGGTGCCCTCAGCCGGGTGCTCTCAGCTCGGTGCCCTCAGCCGGGTGCTCTCAGCTGGGTGCTCTCAGCTGGGTGCCCTCAGCCGGGTGCCCTCAGCTGGGTGCTCTCAGCCAGGTGCTCTCAACTCGGTGCTCTCAGCTCGGTGCCCTCAGCCAGGTGCCCTCAGCCGGGTGCCCTCAGCCGGGTGCTCTCAGCTCGGTGCTCTCAGCTGGGTGCTCTCAGCTGGGTGCCCTCAGCCGGGTGCTCTCAGCTGGGTGCTCTCAGCTGGGTGCTCTCAGCTCGGTGCCCT
Source organism: Pipistrellus pygmaeus (assembly GCA_949987585.1). NCBI lineage: Eukaryota > Metazoa > Chordata > Mammalia > Chiroptera > Vespertilionidae > Pipistrellus > Pipistrellus pygmaeus. The sequence continues at coordinate 1,906,656 of OX465303.1, read as the reverse complement.
CAGCCGGGTGCTCTCAGCTGGGTGCCCTCAGCTCGGTGCTCTCAGCTCGGTGCCCTCAGCCGGGTGCTCTCAGCTGGGTGCTCTCAGCTCGGTGCCCTCAGCCGGGTGCTCTCAGCTCTGTGTCCTCAGCTGGGTGCTCTCAGCTGGGTGCCCTCAGCTCGGTGCCCTCAGCTCAGTGCTCTCAGCCGGGTGCCCTCAGCTCAGTGTCCTCAGCCGGGTGCTCTCAGCTGGGTGCCCTCAGCTGGGTGCTCTCAGCCGGGTGCTCTCAGCTCGGTGCCCTCAGCCGGGTGCTCTCAGCTCTGTGTCCTCAGCTGGGTGCTCTCAGCTGGGTGCCCTCAGCTCGGTGCCCTCAGCTCGGTGCCCTCAGCTCAGTGCTCTCAGCTGGGTGCCCTCAGCTCAGTGTCCTCAGCCGGGTGCTCTCAGCTGGGTGCCCTCAGTTCAGTGTCCTCAGCCAGGTGCTCTCAGCTGGGTGCCCTCAGCTGGGTGCTCTCAGCTGGGTGCCCTCAGCTCGGTGCCCTCAGCTCAGGGTCAGGGCAGTCACAGCCAGGCTCATGGCTGCGTGGGGCTCAGAGGCAGGGCCCTCAGGCAGCAGGGAGGGAACTGCCATGACACTGGGTGCAGGTTTTGTGGGTGTCAGTGTTCAACCCTTTGAGGGCCCCCGGGAGCGCGATCGCTGGGGGTGTGGCTGGCAGCGGGCTCCCACCCAGTTCACTTTCAACAGAGGCTCTCACAGCGGGGCTCCCAGATGGGGGGGGGGGGGCGCCTCGGGAGGGCTTCACACCCCAGTCCCGGGCCAGGCCCTCCCATCCCCCCCCCCCCCCCCATGCCCCGGTGCGAGCGTCTGGCTGGCTTGGCCGCTCACTGGCTGGGAAAGCAGCTGGTTTGCGACCAGACCGATCCCTGGGCCGCTGCCGAGGTCACTCACGGAGCCCCTCACCGGTTCGCACCCCCAGCGTCGCCTTGCATGCCGGAGGCAGGGCCCGGGAACCCGGCCACAGGGCGGCCTTGCACACCGGAGGCAGGGCCCGGGAACCCGGCCACAGGGCGGCCTTGCACACCGGAGGCCCGGGAACCCAGCCACAGGGCGGCCTTGCACACCGGAGGCAGGGCCCGGGAACCCGGCCATAGGGTGGCCTTGCACACCGGAGGCCCGGGAACCCAGCCACAGGGCGGCCTTGCACACCGGAGGCAGGGCCCGGGAACCCGGCCACAGGGCGGCCTTGCACACCGGAGGCAGGGCCCGGGAACCCGGCCACAGGGCGGCCTTGCACACCGGAGGCAGGGCCTGGGAACCCGGGCACAGGGCAGCCTTGCACGCCGGAGGCAGGGCCTGGGAACCCGGGCACAGGGCAGCCTTGCACACCGGAGGCAGGGCCCGGGAACCCGGCCACTTGGTGGCCGAGGGTCACCGTCCGCCTGTGGGACCTGGGGCAGCGCCCACGCGCGTCACCACGGAGCCGCCGCACGTGTCTGAGGGGCTCGTGTGTTTGTTTGTTTCTGTGAACGGAGCCCTAGTTTCTCTGGGTGACGTCCAGGAGCCCGGCCTGGGGGCCACGCGGTGAGCGCGCTCCGCTGGGTAAGGAACCGCCCGGCGCCTGCGGACAGCACCGGCCCCGGCCCCGCGGAGAGCCGTGTCCCCGCCGGCCCGGCTGTGCGGTCCGCGGCGGCCATCGGATCCGTGTCCTGCGCTGTGGCCTCCCTCCGCGTCGCCCGGCGGCCGGCGGCGCTGACACCCGCAGGGTCCCTGTCTCCTGCCGGCTCCTCCGGGGACAGCCGCCGTGCCCCTGCGCCCTCCGCCCGGACCGAGAGCTCTCCGCCCCGTCCTTCGCCAGACGTGCATCTGCGGGCCCCTCCTCCCTGAATGACGCCTCTGTCCGCCGGGGCCTCCCCAGGACGGTTCTCCCCCGGGGCGGGGACGGGCCGAGCTCTGTCCGTGGTCAGTTCTCCCCCCGGTCAGTTCTCCCGCTCACGGTGGGCGGCCCAGGCCCGCGTGCGCTGGGGACACTGCGGGCCCCTGGGCGCTCTCGGGTGCCGTTGGCCCCACCGGCCTCCTGAGCCGCCTGCGGTGACCGTCCTCATGGCCTCCGGTCCTCAGAGACGAAGACCTCCCTTCCCGCTTTTTAAGGCTCTTCACTGAGGCAACCCACACCGCAGACAACGAGCCTCTGTGGGGAGGGCAGACGGACTGGCTCCGTGTCAGACCTCTTTCTCAGCAAACGGACCGGACCTTCCCGGGGGACACCCCGGTCTTCCCGTGAGCTCTCACACATGCCCTTAGACACGGACACACGTGTAGTCATATCACGGCTGCGGAACCAGGAACACGGGACCCCGGAGAGCAGGTGCCTCAGCTCGCCTGCGCGTCCGTGCGGCGGGCAGCGTGTCCGGAGCCGGGAGGAGCGCGGGGAAGGGGTGGCCCTGGCACTGCAGTGCGGCACCATCGGCTGCGGAGCCCGGCGGCCCTCCGGAGGACAACTCGCCCAGAACAGCGCGGGGACAGGAGCGGGCCGCGCCTCTGGCCGGGCCTCCGCATCCAAACACACGCCCGCGGCCGCGGGTGCCGCCTCAGAGCCCCGCCCGGCCGGCTCTCCGGCGGAAAGGTGGGCTTACCGCCCGGCGGCATTTGTGTGACCTCGGCGACGTGCCTCATGTGCAGTCACCGGGATCAGGCCACAGCACACGTGCACCGGAGGGCGGTGCGGCTGGAAAAAGAGCTGCGGCCGTTCGGGCCCGTGTGCGTTTGGGTGCTGATCCGTGTGCGGGGCTGCACCATCCTCCTTCCTCTCAGACCCTGTGCTCAGTTCCCACGGGAGGCACTCCGAGCTCTCAACGCCTGGCTGTCAAGAATAAGGGCCTTGCTGATCTGGCTCAGTGGATAGAGCGTCGGCTTGTGGACTGAAAGGTCCCAGGTTCGATTCCGGTCAGACAGCTGCGGGCTTATTATCGCCGGCCCCGGCATGCACGCGGGAGGTAACCAATCAATGGCTCTCTCACTCGGATGCTTCTTTCCGTTTTTTTTGTTTTTGTTTTTGTTTTTTTAAAATATATTTTATTGATTTTTTACAGAGAGGAAGGGAGAGAGATAGAGAGCCAGAAACATCGATGAGAGAGAAACATCGACCAGCTGCCTCCTGCACGCCCCCCACCGGGGATGCGCCCACAACCAAGGCACATGCTCTTGACCGGAATCGAACCCGGAATCTTCCAGTCCGAAGGCCGACGCTCTATCTTCTGAGCCACACCGGTTCCGGCCGTCTTTTTTTTTTTTTTTTTGGTTAGGATTAGGGTTAAGGTTAGTGATATGGTTAGGGTTAGGGTTAAGGGGTTAGGGCTAGGGCTAGGAATAGAGCTAGGGTTAGGGTTAGGTTTTAGGGTTGGGTTAGGGCTAGGGCTAGGGTTAGGTTTCATGTCTGTCTTTCTCTCTCTCTTGCACTCTCTCTAACAATCAATGGAAAAATATCTCCAGGTGAGGATTAATAGCAACCACAAAAGAACAAAGTGCATGTTTGTCTCGGTGCTGGAATTATTTTTATTGACTGCCATTGAAGCATAGGGACCTCCGTCTCGTATAAAACTGCTGTTTTAAATTCTCTGCTATTGTTAGATAGTCCCTAGTCCTGTACACTCTGTCATTATAAGCTCTGTCACCTTAAGACAGTCTGCCATTCTGTAAAATAACTTTGTTTTCAGTTCAAATATGAGAAAAAGACAAACTTAACTGTCTGACCTTGCAAGCTAGCCATCCAATGTAATAAGACTAAAATAGACTTAATACTGATAATAATTCCCATATTCTTATGCCAAGTACTAACTCATTATGTATTCAAGGTTACCCGGTCTGTAACAGTAACCCACACAGAGCCCTTTGTCACATCTGCAAACAAAGAGGCTCGAAAAGTATAAATTCGGAGACTTCCTCGATTTCAGGGCTGAGAGATTTGGAGGCCGCGAGCAATAAATGACTCCTAATTAATTGGCTCATGAAGGCGGCTTGTACCTCATTCGAGGATTTACGATACAACACCATGAGTGTTGACTACCTCCACACAAAGCAGTTTTATTTAATAATACCCTAACCCTAACCATTAAATAATGGTTTAAATAATTAGTATTCCTTAACCGTACTTAAATGATTTGACTGCCCAATTAGAAGTATGTGATCACCCAATTAGCAGCTCTGTTAACTTCTGTGTGCGCTTTCCGTTGGGAACCCGCTGCCCTGCTACCAAAACACAGTCCTGTGCCTGGGGCTCCGGGGGGTATTCCCACTCGCGACCCTTTATCCCGCCGCCGTCCATCTGGAGTTTAAAAGCCGTTCCAGCAGCTACTCTCCCCAAAGCCAGGAGCACCGATCTTCGCCCCGCGCCCGGCCTCTGCCCGCAGGTGTCCGGGGCCCTCCCTGCGCCCGGGGTGCAAGCAGGAGACACTCCTGGGCTCCTGCCGCCCCGCTCACCAAGCCTGCACCCAGCGTCACCCCAGAGCTGCTCACACTCACACACGGGGTCTCACACTCACACACACGGGGTCTGCACAGGGAGCTGCTCACACTCACACACATGGGGGTCTGCACAGGCAGCTGCTCACACTCACACACGGGGTCTGCACAGGGAGCTGCTCACACTCACACCCGGGGTCTGTACAGGCAGCTGCTCACACTCACACACATGGGGGTCTGCACAGGCGGCTGCTCACACTCACACACGGGGTCTGCACAGGCGGCTGCTCACACTCACACACGGGGTCTGCACAGGCAACTGCTCACACTCACACATATGGGGGTCTGCACAGGGAGCTGCTCACACACACATGGGGGTCTGCACAGGGAGCTGCTCACACTCACACACGGGGTCTGCACAGGGAGCTGCTCACAATCACACACATGGGGGTCTCCACAGGGAGCTGCTCACAATCACACACATGGGGGTCTCCACAGGGAGCTGCTCACACTCACACACATGGGGGTCTGCACAGGCAGCTGTTCACACTCACACACGGGGTCTGCACAGGCGGCTGCTCACACTCACACCCGGGGTCTGTACAGGCAGCTGCTCACACTCACACACGGGGTCTGCACAGGCGGCTGCTCACACTCACACACGGGGTCTGCACAGGCAACTGCTCACACTCACACACATGGGGGTCTGCACAGGCAGCTGCTCACACTCACACACAGGGTCTGCACAGGCGGCTGCTCACACTCACACACATGGGGGTCTGCACAGGCAGCTGCTCACACTCACACACGGGGTCTGCACAGGCAACTGCTCACACTCACACACATGGGGGTCTGCACAGGCAGCTGCTCACACTCACACACAGGGTCTGCACAGGGGGCTGCTCACACTCACACACGGGGTCTGCACAGGTGGCTGCTCACACACACGGGGTCTCACACTCACACACGGGGTCTGCACAGGCGGCTGCTCACACTCACACACGGGGTCTGCACAGGCAACTGCTCACACTCACACACATGGGGGTCTGCACAGGGAGCTGCTCACACTCACACACGGGGTCTGCACAGGCGGCTGCTCACACTCACACACAGGGTCTGCACAGGCAGCTGCTCACACTCACACACATGGGGGTCTGCACAGGTGGCTGCTCACACACACACACGGAGGTCTGCACAGGCAGCTGCTCACACTCACACTCGGGGTCTGCACACGGAGCTGCTCACACTCGCACAGAGTCTCGCTCAGGTGCTGCAGGGAAGAGCGGAGACACGGGTACTAAACCCACCGCGTTGCTGAGCCCCTGGGGAACCGGCACCGGCCACAGGACAGGAGATGACAAGGCCCAGGAACAAGCGAGGGGAACTCCACTTCTCCAGCTTCATTCTTCCCAGAGGCTGTTCGAGAAGCGATTTGTTCGAAACCAGGTCATTTCCCATCAGAAAGATGTAAATGGAATTAACCTGCTCCAGACCCAAGGGGGATCCCACCTCAGCCTTTCTGACGTACAGGGCCTGTGTGCGCAGGTTTAACGTATGAAGAACCAGCTCTTTTCATGATGGGTGGCCCACCCGCCGGCCGAACTGGCTCCTGCACAGCCGCTGCTGGCAGAGCGCCCTCAGAAGGCTGCCGCTCCGCCCGTCGGCGCCGTGGCCGTGGCCAGCGCCGTGGCCGCTGTCCCGTGAGGCCTCCACCCTCTGCCCCGCGAGCTCTCGACGGCCTCTTCCTGGTTTAAACCCGGTCACCGTGGACTTCCCAGCGACAGGGCTGCCGAGACGCCGTCCATCGCGCTGAGGTATCAGCAGGGAAGGGCTGTCGGGTCGAAAAGTGAAGTTTCAGTCGACGAGCGAGACCTTTTTTCTGTGACCGAGTTGGTTGAAAACCGAGTTGTTGGAAATGAGAGATCTTCGGGAACCGAGGTCTGGCTGTAGACTACAATCCTGTGGGTGCTGAAAGGAAAAACACGGGACACTTCTGGGGGATCCGCGAGCTCCTGGCAGGGAGGCTGGTGGGGGGAACGGGGGAGGGGAAGGGTGACCTGGCTCTTTCTTTTTTTTATATTAAAATATATATTTTATTATTTTTTACAGAGAGGAAGGGAGAGGGATAGAGAGTTAGAAACATCGATGAGAGAGAAACATTGATCAGCTGCCTCTTCCATGCCCCCCACTGGGGATGTGCCCGCAACCAAGGTACATGCCCTTGACCGGAATCGAATCCGGGACCTCTCAGTCCGCAGGCCGACGCTCTATCCACTGAGCCACCGCGGTTTCGGTGACCTGGGCTCTTTCTCTCCAGGTCGCAGCCTTTTGCAGTGCTCCCCTTCGTCCTGAGTGGTGGCAGGTAGCCGCTCCCTGATGCTGGCAGGCGGGCCCGGGCACACAGGCGATGCGGACCATGGAGCAGCCAAGACTGCTTTTGGGGTGCTCATTGCCATGTCGGGGACCTGCCCTCAGTGAGCTCCACTCCAGCCGCCTGGGTCCCCTCAGGACAGGGCTCCTCCAGCTCCCCACAGGAGCGCCTCAGCGGCCAAACAGGCCCACAGGGGACCTCCACGGGGGAGGAAGCTGGCCCATACTCCTCCAGCACAATTTCCTTAGTGTCCAGACGGCCTTAAAAATCCAGGAAATTTTTGATTTTTGCTCTGGAATAAAGTCATCTGACTTACTATTTTTTTAAAATAATGTTCTCTTGCCTAGCCGGCGTGTCTCAGTGGTTGAGTGTTGACCTATGTACCAGGAGGTTGGATTCCTGGTCAGGGCACATGCCTGGGTTGTGGGCTAGATCCCCAGGAGGGGGCGTGCAGGAGGCAGCCAATCAATGACTCTTTCTCATCATTAATGTTTCTATCTCTCTCTCTCCCTTCCTCTCTGAAATCAATAAAAATATATTTAAAAAACAAAACATGGCTCATCTTAACAGAGATGTGCTGAGTGTGAAATGCACACTGGACTTTGAACATGTATAAAGCAAAAGAAGGATATTGCATTAATAATTGTTATTGATCACATTGATAATATTGATATGATATTTAGATTTTTTAGTTAAATGGGATATTATTTCAAATAATTTTACCTGCTTTTCTTACTCTTTAAATAAAGCCACTGGATAATTTTAAATTATATATGAGCGTGTATTATACTTATGTTGGACAGTGCTGTAATAGAGGCATAATATGTTAAAACTGGCTTCATAGAGAGCTGGGACATAGCAAAGGTCTAATGTATGTATAATTGGAGTCTAGAGGATAAAGACTTAAGGGCAGAAGCAATATATAAAGAGATAATGGCCGAGACCTGTCGAATACTGATGAAAGACATCAACTCATTGATCCAAAGTCTCAGTGAACCCAAAGGAGATAAACAAGAAGAAAATTGCACGTAACTCTCAATGCAGCAACAGTCAAACTGTTAACTTTTTCGCCAGAAACCATGGAAGCCACAAGACAGTGCAATGACATGTTTAAACTGCTGGGAGGAAAAAACTACCCAAGGATTCTATCTCCCCAAGGTCCTTCAGCTATGGAGGCAGAAGGAAAACTTTCAGAAAAACCAACAAGCCTGAGCCCGCACATCCTGTGAGCAGCGCCATGTGGAACACGAAAGCACGTTTCTTGGAGAAAAGGGAAGTGTCCCCAGATGGAAGCACAGAACTCTGGGAGGAACAAGCCTCCCCGCACAGAACGGCACGGAATGGAGGCAAGACGGTTCTCTGTGTGCAGCCCCAACAATAACAACGTCTTCTCAGCTTCGTGCCATAAACCAGGCTGACATCTCACAGCATCCCCACGTGTGGGTGGCACCAACTCAAACCGCTGTCAGGCTGCTGCATCATCGTTTAGGAGGCCAGAGGCGATGTCAGGGATGCAGCCACTCACAAAAAGCGAACAACGAGAAGACGGAGCAGGAGAACCACGATTAATTCCCAGCTGTGACTACTGACTCCCCGCTCCCTTTGATTCTCTTACTTTCCATGTTGAAATGATGCGTTAGGTGCACACGGACCTCAGATTCTCGGGTTTTCTTGCTGATCAATAGCCTGTTCTCACAATGAAACGCTTCTTCACTCTAGTAATAGTTCTTGCCTTCGGGTGTCGTCTGAGCCTCAGACAGCCGCCCCGATGTATTTTTGCTAGGATTGAAGGTTCAATGTTTTCACCCTTTCATTCTCATCCCAACTCTGTCCTGGCATTTGAGGTGTGCTCGCGGCAAACAGTCTACACCGGGGTCTCCGTTCTCCGTGTTCAGTCTGCCTACTTGATTCTCTTCCTCGGAGTGCTCTGTGTTTATTTCACGTGATTACCGCCAGGGCTGCAGGAAACTCTGCCATGCTGCCGTTTACTTCCCGTTTGTTCCGTCTGTTCTACCCCCTGGCTCCCCGTTTTCTGCCTTTCCGAGGATTAATCGTCTATTTTTCTATCCCATGTTCTCATCTATTAGCCTTTTGATAATACTTTTTATATGTGCATATTCTTACACAGGATGTGTTGCATATGTACACATAGGTACACACAGACATGTGTACTTGTACCCGTTAGATTGATGCTGTTTGTGTACCCTTAAGTTTTGCACATGTTAGCAGCAATAAAAGGTGTTAACAGGTATTTTAGCCACCAGAACTCATCGGCAGGTGGAAACGGCGATGCACACCATGGGCTCATCCCCAGCGTGCACGGCTGGTTCGGTACAGGAAGTCCCTTCACGCTAAGAAAAGCCAATGCTGTCACGTCTCTGCACGCGCACCCAGAATTCATCAGCATTTCACAATTCCTTCTTGGTTTTTCAAACCCAACAACTTCGTCATAGACACCCACCTCTAAACCATCACCAAGCATTGGTTCCTGAACATACGGAAAATGTGCTGTGCCCATCATCAGAATACACAGGTTAAACCGTGCTGGCTCTGAGCAGTGCTGTCAGCGGAAGTTTGGACGAGAACTGTTGGGCGGGCCCTGGAGACAGGGCACCGGCTCCTCCTTGGCCGCTGGGAGCGCAGGCTGCCGCCTGCAGGGGGCACCGGCGACAGCGGTCCCCTGAGGGTGCGTCTGCCCTCGGTCCCAGCAGCCCCGTCCAGGACGTCACCTTCTGCATGGCCACCGCCCTGTGCGACCGGGAGCCGTTCACGGCGGCTGTTTGAAAGCAAAGCCTGCGTACGGCGTCCACGTCCCTCCACGGGGGCTGTGCCCGCCTCCTGTCCGGGCAGCGGCCGTGCAGACCGGTGATGCCTCCGTGTGCGTGTGGCCGCCCCCGCGGGGGCTGCGGCTGGGAGCCACGTGTGCCGTCCGTCCAGCAAGTGGAACAAGAGCCGGGGTGGGATGGGGAGGGGATGTTCAATGTGCTTGTGTGTGCCCACAACGGAAGGAAAACACTCCCGACAGATGAACAGTGCGTGAGTGACGGGCACCTTCGGGGGGAGGGTGAGGGCTGAGCAGACGGGAAAAGACACTTCCCACAGGTGACTGTCGGCTCTGGGACGGGAGCTGGAGGGACTGTCAGACGGTCAGACACGCACTGTGAGCAGGCAGAGAGGACAGGGCCCCTCGCCATCTCCGCCCCAGAGCGCGGGCCCCGTGGGGCTGGGCAGGCGGGAGCGCAGGGGGCTGCCATGGCGTCGGGGCCCAGTCCCCGCCGCTCAGACTGTTGGGGCCTGTCCCAAGGCCAAGGCCGCCTAGCGCGGGCGCCGGCGGGGAGAGGCGGGGAGGGGTCCTTGGCTTCAGGAGGGGCCCGGCCCCCAGGGGAGGGGAGGCTGCTGGCCGCTGACCAGTCCCTCTGAACTGACTCCGTCTAATGTCTCCTCCCTCCCTGCGGGAGGCCTCCGGCACGGCTGCAAATGGGGAGGACCAGCGGCTGGGAGGGGGCCCGGCCTCGCCCAATGCAGCCGCCCAGGCCCTGGCCCGGAGCCCGGTGCCCGGTAGGACAAGGCGGAGGCTGCACACCGGACTCACGTGGTCACTTCCCGGGCCACGCTCCGGGGCAGCCAGCGAGGCCGGGCTTCCTCCCGGCTGCGGGCCCCTGACCCAGGGGGTGGAGGGACCGTCCACCACAGCCTGGCCCGCTGAGGCGCTGCCCAGGCTGCGGCCCTGGCCCGAGAGGAGACTCAGGCAGCCCTCAGCTCTGCTCCTCAAGGTCAGGCGCTCCCTCAGCCCTTGAGTCACCGAGCACCATCCTGGGTGCCCCGGGCTCTCCGTGCTCCCCATCCCCCTGCAGGGCCCCGGCAGCTCAGCCGGTGTGAGAGCCGGGCTGGCATCGCTCCCGAATGGCTTTTGCATGAACTTTGCTCCCCACGAGGCTAAGGCTGGAAGTGTGGTCTGTGCTCCGTGTCCTCCTGGGCCCAGAGCCCCAGCACACGCGTGAGCACATGGGCTTCCGTGGGAGCTGGCTGGGTGCCGCCAGCCTCCCAGCGCCAGGGAGTCACGGGACGGCAAGGTGAGACCTAAGGTGAGTGCTCAGCGGTGCCACCCAATGCCACTCAGTGCCACCCAATGCCATCGGGAACGCCAGTTCTCACGGCCACCCTCAAGGCCCTCCCAGCCCCGCTGACGCCTGCCCCACCTCATTCCCTTCACCCTGTCCGCCCGCCCCCTCACCCCCACCTCCGGGGGCAGGGCCACGGTCCCATCGCAGGCCCGCCCTCCGGGCTGGTGCCCCAGAAGCCGGGATCTCACCCTCCCCTCTCCTCCATGGGAGCCGGCTCCGAGGCCCCTTCCCCCAGGCTTCTCCTCACTCCACCGGAACCCCCTCCGGCCTTCCTTCTCTCCAGCCCCTCTCCGCCTGAAGCACCGTGTTTCTCTCCCAATGGCAGCGGGCTCCGGGCAGGGCTGTGGGGCTGGTTCGGGCTGAGTCTCGCAGTGCCGGGCACACAGTAGGCGATCAGCAGATCAGCGCTGGCGGCGTGTGCTGACTGAGTGCCTCAGCACAGGATGTTCTCCGAGTTAATTCAGCGAAAAGGCCTGGATGTGTCCAGTTCACAACCCATGCCTCCCGGGCATGGCCTCCTGACCATGGACCTCCCGGGCAGGGCCTCCCGGGCATGGACCTTCTGGGAGGACCTCCTGGGAGGACCTCCTGGCAGGGCCTCCTGGGAGGACCTTCTGGGAGGACCTCCTGGGAGGACCTCCTGGCAGGGCCTCCCGGGCAGGCTGCCTCCCGCTTGGCCTGGGTTCACTGGTTTTTCAGATCGGAGGAGCAGGAACGGGCCTGGATCCCTGAACTCAGGGATTTATTGCAGTTTCACGTGGGCTCGCAGCGATAGGATCTGGTAACACAGTCCATCTTCGTGGAAGCACAGCGCCTGCGGCCAGCACTGGCAGCGGCCCAGGCTCCTGGCCTGGCTAGCTCCTCGCTCCCCTCCTCCCCGTCCCCCCTTCCCTCCTGCCCTGCTCCTTCCCCCCACCCCCTGCCACTTCTACCCCCCCCCCCTCCCGAACCTCTTCTCCCTCACCCACCCCCTCCTCCCCTCCCAGCACCCGCCCCCTCCTCTCCTCTCCTCCCCTCCCCTCCCTGCCCCAACCCTCTCACCCTCCACCCGGGCCCAGAATGCTGGGGCACCTCTGCACCAAAGCGGCTCCTGCTGCCTCGGGCGTGGGTGCTGGTGGCCCCTCTGCACCAGCGATGGGAAGCTCACCTGCGCCCTGTGGGCCGCAGCTAAGAGGGCTCGGGTGAGGGGGGCGGGTCACTCACTCTCTGGACACCTGGAGTCGCCAAGCCCAGGCAGGGGCTGGGGGACCCCAAAGCCCAGTCTGGGGAGGATGCCACCGCAGCTGCCCCCACTCCCCACCCCACCCCATGTCCTACAGATGTCGCCAGCTCTCCTTGGATTGGTTTTCTCCCAGAATGGCCGGTGGCGGGAGCCGGGCTTGGGGATTTGGTGGATCGATGGCCCCAGTGTGAGTGCCGGATGCAGAGCGGTGCCGCCAGAGCGGAATTTTCCACCGGCTGAGTCTCCTCCTGGAGCCAGGGTGCCATCCCCCACGTGGGATGCAGATTAGATTAGCCGGGAGCCCAGTGTTCCAGCTAATGGAGTCCGAGGGGCAGGGAGGGGCAGGGAGGGGCAGGGGAGGCTGGGAGGGGCAGGGGGAGGCTGGGTGGGGCAGGGGAGGCTGGGTGGGGCAGGGGAGGCTGGGAGGGGCAGGGAGGGGCAGGGGGAGGCTGGGAGGGGCAGGGAGGGGCTGGGTGGGGCTGGGAGGAGCCAGGAGGGCCTGAGAGGGGCAGGGAAGGGCAGGGGGAGGCTGGGAGGGGCAGGGAGGGGCAGGGGGAGGCTGGGTGGGGCAGGGGGAGGCTGGGAGGGGCTGGGAGGGGCAGGGAGAGGCTGGGAGGGGCTGGGAGGAGCCCACATCTGTGTCCAAACCCGGCTGGCAAGCCTTTACCTGTGCCCTCCGGCACAGAAGGCGCCCAGTGAGCGGGAAGTCCGAGCAGAATTAGCATTGGCCCCTCCTAGCAGACTTCCCGGGAGAACAGCTTCCGGCCCAGTCCTGCCCCTCCCCTCTGCGCCCCGGGGCTTTCGGGGGGGGGGGGGGACGGGAGTGTCTCAGAACCAATGGGAACGGTGGCTGCAGGACAGCAAATGCCACCAGACCGTTCCCCCCCAGGTGCTTCCTCTATGTCCCACCGGTTCCCTCCAGAACGCCAGGCACAGGGCTGTGCACCAGGGGCAGGCGGGAGGGCGGTGGGAAGAGATCAGCCAGGAACGGGTGTGCGTACAGCTGGTGTGGCCATGGGCACAGGCAGTGGGGAGGGGTGGGGGGGACGGGGTGGGCTGGGAGAGGCTAAGGGGGAAGGAGGGCCTAGGACATACTTTCAACAACAAGGGTTTTTGAAAACTCGAATGGGCTCAGGGTAGAGGCACCCGAGTGAGGATTGTGAGTAGAGCTTCCGAGCAAGTGCGGCCCGTCTTCGTTCCCTGGGCATGGGGGGGGGGGGGGGGGGGGCGGGGCCTGCAGGGGCACGAGCCCACGGGCAGAGGGGCCGAGGGTGGGGTTCTCGGAGGGCAGTGCGGGGCAGTGCAGGGAGTGGGGGCGGCCTGCTCCAGCCCCGCACGTGGGGCTCCCGGAGGCTCTGGCCGTGTCGCCTCCCTCGCCCACCAAGGGGCTGACGGAGGGCCCTCCGGGCACGGGTGCTGGCGAGGAGAGCTCACCAGCAGGTGCTGCAGGGTGGCACTGGGACACGGTGAGTGCGGAGGAAGAACACGGTGGTTGGTGCTGGGGGAGGGCTAGAGGGGGAGGAGGACCCTGGAGCGCTGAAGGCCAGAGGGGGCACTGAAGTCGGTTTTGAAGTTGCGTTAAGCCAGTGCAGCACTGAGGCCCTGGGGAGGGGGGCGTGGGTACGGAGCGGGAGGACAGGGTTCGTCTCCCGGGCAGAGGCCCTCCTCGCTGTGACATCTTGTTCTCCACAGGCACCGGGACGTCTGCTCTCAGAGCCACATCCACCGTGCCCAGTGCCCGTCCCCCGGAAACCCACGGACGCACTCAGCGCGGGAGCGGCCCTGTGTGGCCTCCTGGCCCCGAGCTGACGGCCCCGCAGGACGGCACCCCTGTGCCAGCGGGGGCCAGCATGGAGCCAGGACGGCACCCCTGTGCCAGCGGGGGCCAGCATGGAGCCAGGACGGCACCCCTGTGCCAGCGGGGGCCAGCGTGGAGCCACAGCCTTCACAGCGGGGGCTCTGGGAGAGTCCAATCGGAGTGAGGACCCTGGCCATTTTCTAGGGGGACCCTGATGCCGCTTCGGTAACAGCAACCATCATCCCATCTGTTCCATTCGTCCCATCATCCCATCATCCATCACCCTATCACCCCATTACCCCATCATCCATCACCCCATCATTCCATCACCCCATCATTCCATCACCCCATCACCCCATCACCCCATCATCCCATCATCCATCATCCCATCACCCCATCACCCCATCATCCCATCACCCCATCATCCCATCACCCCATCACCCCATCATCCCATCATCCATCATCCCATCACCCCATCATCCCATCACCCATCACCCCATCACCCCATCACCCCATCATCCCATCACCCCATCACCCCATCATCTATCACCCATCACCCCATCATTCCATCACCCCATCACCCCATCACCCCATCACCCCATCATTCCATCACCCCATCACCCCATCATTCCATCACCCCATCACCCCATCATTCCATCACCCCATCACCCCATCACCCCATCACCCCATCATTCTATCACCCCATCACCCCATCACCCCATCATTCCATCACCCCATCACCCCATCATTCCATCACCCCATCACCCCATCACCCCATCACCCCATCATTCCATCACCCCATCACCCCATCACCCCATCATTCCATCACCCCATCACCCCATCACCCCATCACCCCATCATCCCATCATCCCATCACCCCATCACCCCATCAAACCATCACCCCATCACTCCATCACCCCATCACCCCATCACCCCATCATTCCATCACCCCATCACCCCATCACCCCATCACCCCATCATTCCATCACCCCATCACCCCATCATTCCATCACCCCATCACCCCATCATTCCATCACCCCATCACCCCATCACCCCATCATCCCATCACCCCATCACCCCATCATTCCATCACCCCATCACCCCATCAAACCATCACCCCATCACTCCATCACCCCATCACCCCATCATCCCATCACCCCATCATCCCATCACCCCATCATCCCATCAC